>JARQOC010000002.1:292970659-292987869 GCA_033576535.1 Allobates femoralis | reverse complement strand
TTTTTATAGCCCCAAGCTTTGCAAAAAACAGGGTGTCGTCTGTTTATCAGTGATGTCATTTTCATCATCAAAATGGGAGGATCCCCACATTTTGGCGCAATTTCTGTAGAAAACTGAACCACCATTCAAAGTTACACTTTAGGGTGCATACTGCATTCACAAAATAATGGCCTGCACATTCCTGGTCAAATTTTAAAGAAATGATGCATGAAAAAGCAAAAATAAGCGATAGAACAATATCCCTGATAAAAAAAAAAAAAAAAAAATATCTTTCTCATTTCTTTATATGGGGCGAGAACCTGGGACTCCACAAGAGTGAATATATATTCAGGTGTTTAGTAGTATACACCACCTTGTATTCTGGTGAAGAGGCTCTATAAAACAGGGGTTCCAACCCTGAGAATGCTAGAAATTACCACCAATATAAATATAAATGGATAAAGGATATATCTAAAAAATTGATAAAATCGTTGGAGTAAGGCAGCCGTCACACGCTACGATATATATAACGATGTCGGTAACTATATCAATATTTGCGCATCATCCGTACGATGTGTAAGATCGTTCGCCGTCACGTTACACAGCTAGACATCGCTAAATCAACTGAACGATGGCTGGATTCCGCGATCGTGCGGACGACCTACAGATCGTATATACATATCGTTCTAAACGCCGTCACACACAAAGCTCGTGCAAGACTCGGTGGTAAATGTGGGCGTGCCTGTTGGTCAATTGGAGCACATAGGCGTGCTACATGGTTTAGAATCCGCGCCCCTCTCTCCATCATTGGTGGCCACTACTGCGTCCCCATTGGTCACACGTCCTTGCAAACATGGCGGCATCATTTTCCGAATGTCCTGTGATGTGCATCTCAATCCATATGTGTAAACACGGAGTGCTATACCAAAAACCTTACATGCCACTACCGAAAGGTAGAAAGCGCCATCCCCCTTGTGCGCCGTGCAAAATCCGAACACTTATGCGTTGGTCAATGGTTGTCGTTGTGGCGCACCGTAAGGGACTGCCACCCTGTGGCGACCTGTGTGTGCAGCATCACTGTTTTGCTTTAAACCGCATGCTAAACGCTTATGTGTTTGCTATGTGTTCATTACGATGTTAGTGTTTTAAATGTTTTTTACAAAACGCATGTGTTGTCAGGCGGTATTGTGGGCAAACTGTATGGCAACGCAAAGGAAGCAAAACGCTTCTCAGCATTCATTGTTCCAGGGGCCCTAATGTTTTTGACCTTCTGTAGTCTGCGTTGCCAACACTTGTGTTGGGCCCAGCATATATGTGGGCCAACATATGTATGTGTGTATTGATTCAGGTTTTCAAAATACACTTTGTTGGAGCAAATACCAAGTGCTGTGCCAAAAATCAGGGCCTTTTGGTTTATACGTTTTTGCATAAAAACGTACAGTAAGCTGCCTCACCAACTTCACGATAGGCCATAGGCCCTGGTCGAACAAGTCCTAACTCTGTCCCTAGGTGCTACGTTCAAAAACTGTGACCACTGTCACCACGGCCTTTGGGGAGGTATGTGGGTCCTGGTCCCGCCCGTCTCTCACAGGACCCATAAGCAGGGCCCTTCAGCACTAATAAAACTCTTAGTGCCCACATGCACTTAGATGGAAAAACCTCCGGCTTATGTCACAGACAACAGGTATGTCTGCGACACATAGCTCCCATCAATTACGCAAGGCCTCGGCCTCTTACAAACATAGTAACTTAGTTTTCCCTAAATCTGGATTTTTTACACAAAAAAACACCTGTTGCAAATTATAAAGTGACACATGTCCTGGCTACAAACCTGAGCTTCAGGACACATCAGAAATGTCAAATGAAAACTTACAGATGGCACACTAGTAACTACTATAGGTTGTATTGCCAGCTCACAGCCCCTGGAACATTAAAGTACTGGCAGTACCGGTCCCTAATCTCCTGTGCCTCCTGCCGGCTGCTTCCACAGCCTAATGGCTGTAGTCCTGCCACGTGTGGGGCATCAGCACGCCAGCCCCCCAACACCACCTCGCCATTGCTGGAGTCAATGTAGTCCACATAGTTTGGTGGGGTGTAGGCCTGGTGATCTCGGCGTCGGAGGAAATTGTGCAGCACACAACAGGCCATAACAACGATGTCAATAGATTCCAGTTTCATGTTAATGGCCGTGTGGAAAATCCGGAACCGGCTAGCCATAATCCCAAAGGCATTCTCCACCACTCGGCGGACCCGGGAAAGGCGATAGTTAAAAATGCGTTGTGGAGGAGTAAGATGCCTCTGGGGATATGGTTTGAGCAAATTGGGATGGAGTGGGAATGCCTCATCCGCCAGGAAGACAAAGTTAAGGTTTCCACAGGTGACATTTGTGGGAGGCAAATTGAGGCGGCCATTTTTCAGCTTTTGGCCAAAAGATGATTGGTCAAAAACCCCACCATCTGAAACCCGGCCATTTGTCCCCACTGACACAGACAGAAATTCGTAGTTGGCGTTCACCACTGCCAACAACTCAATGCTAAAATAGCCTTTATAGTTAAAAAAGTACGAGCCACTGTTGTGTGGTTGGCTGATTTTAATATGTTTTCCGTCTATGGCACCTCCACAGTTCGGATATTGCCACTTATGTCTGAATTCGGCGGCAGTGGCTAGCCATTCTGCCGGGTTTTGGGGCAAGCGCATGTATGTGGGAGCAAGACAGCGCACTATAGCCTCACAGGTCTCCGGTATGACTTGGCTAAGGAGCGGACGCGACATAGCTGAGGAGTATTCTAAGTCCTGCATGCTGCGCCCTGTGGTGAGAAAGTGCAGTGTGGCGGCCAACCTCTCCTCCGCAGGGACTGCTGGACGCATGACTGTATCTTGCCGTGCGATGAGCGGGGTAACTGCATCCAGCAGGAATTGAAAGGACTCCTGTGACATCCTCAGAAAATTCTGGAAGTCCCGGGGAAAGTCTTGGCGAAGTTGGCGCACAAGGCGAATGTGGGAATGTTGATTGCGCTGCTGAAGCCACTCCCTGGTCCAGATGCATCGTGGTCTCCTCCTGCGGATCTCCTACCTCTCCTCCTCCAGACGTGCAGCCTGCACCAGAAATGCAGCCCCCACCACGGCACGTTCATCCGGATTCATGCTGTTTAGAGGCCAAATGATGTTAAAAATGGTCACTACGCAGAACGGTGTTTTGCCTTAAATTTGAGCCTTAAAAAAGTGGCCACTACTGAACATGACATTGCTGAAATATGTACTGTTGCACAACACATGTGGAAAGGATGTCCTCAAACCCAAAAACACATTCAGGATTAATGAAGGCGTCGAGTAATTCAAGATGTTGAACATGCCAAATTACCTTTCCAATAAAAATGCCAGTCAAGACCAAGGGGTAGAGACACATCTAGCTCACAACCAACATCACACTTTCCACAGCATTAAAGCGACTCCCAAATACATCACACACATGGAGGTCGATATGTATGGTGAAAAGAACAGTACAGAAACACAATAACTCACATGCACTGGTCGCTGAGATGGGTGTGACTCAAATGTCAAGGCAACAAAAATATGAAGATTATGCTGATGCTAATAATCCAAGAGTGCAATGCTGTAGTTAGCAAAGTGACCTACACAAAGAACAGAAATAAAGCACTTTTAAAGATAGCATATACGGCAGATGGGTGGACTGAACTGAAAACCTGTCATATCCATTTGACAACGCTATAATGTCCCCCATTGCCATTGTTTGACATGCGGAATAACAAAATACATACCAGCGACAACTCTGCAGCAAGCACATGTTTGTGCAGACGTCCCGTCAATATATACTTACCACATCCAATCCCAAGGCGAAGCGTCCTCCAAACAGGTGTGTCTCCTCGGCGCAGGACCACACCCCACCACGATGTAACGTCCTCCAAACAGGCGTGGTTCCAGCATTGTCGCACACCCAACGCCGAGGCAATGTTAGACAGCAGGCGTGTCTCCAAGCGCTGGACCACGCCCAACGCAGACGTTACGTCCTCCAACAGGGGTGGCACTTGCGATGCATATGCATATCGCACCTGTGATAATCAAAGAGCAATAGCTTCAATTAGGATAAATAGTGCATTGTCAACATGTGTGGCTTACCTGCTCTTTTGTGCGTCCCTTCACACTTGTGCATTGGAACACCCAGCTTCCAGCATATATTTTCCTTTGGACACTGTGTCTTCAAAAGACAAGGTATGTTCATATTATTAGATGACGCAGCCACATCAAAATGTTGTTTATTATATTGTAGTCCTGACACACATTTGGATTGTCACTGTCACAACAGCACACATCCATGGGAGGAACACAATAATCTGGTTCGAAGCAAGGCTGCTGTTGTGTTTTTGAACATCATCATTTGACATTGCTCATGTTTGCAGACTTGACATCCTCTGGATGTGAGTTTACCATAGTTTTAACCATGGGCCCCTCTGAGGTGTAGTGAATTGTACTGTTTTTGTATTGCAGATGCCCCGACCAAATCGCGATTTTGTCACGGCGTTCATTGAAGCTTACAGGGCCAACCCATGTTTGTGGCAAACGCGAAGCTCTGCCTACAACAACAAGGCCCTCAGACTAGTGGCCTATCAGAAGCTTGTGGAGGTTTGTCAGCAATATATGCCTGGCCAACAGACGGATGTTGATTTTGTGCGCAGGAAAATTCAGTCCTTGCGCACAGTCTTCAAGAAAGAGCATGACAAGGTGACCACTTCACGCAGATCAGGAATGGCTGCTGATATCTATGTACCAACCCTGTGGTACTACGACCTCATGCTCTTCACTCTCGAACAGCAGGAACCGCGGCCAATGTTATCTAGTGAGAGCTTCAGCCAGCCGCCACAGGTAAATGCTGAAGTTGCCGGTGACCAACATGTAAGTCTGTGACCTATGCCACTACTAACACACTTATCACACAAGACACATTTTGGACGGATTTAATCTCCTTGTTTTTAATTTTGTGAATCCAAAACACCCCCAGAATGGCCTCCAAACTTTCTGGAGCATGGTTACATCAAGTTACATTGTATCCATCACTCATTTCACACACAACGAGTGTGTTTTGTCTTATAGTCCCAAACTTTAACGCCCTGTCAGGACATGTTTTCAGGACATCTGTCACAGTGTGGTGTAGTGACATACATGTACCTTTCTCATAACTTTCTAAAATGTAATCAACACTTTACTGCTATGTTTCCTGACCTGTTATGCATTCCCACATGTAGGATCCGCTTGAAGGCCCCTCTACTGGGTCACTCAATAACCCACAGGACACACCGTCCGATGTGAATGTTCAGGAGGCCGGAACATCGGCGAACCCTTCTTCTCTGCCTCCATCACGTTCCCGGGCTCGTCCAAGGAACCCACCTGTGGCCACCTCAAACGAAATGATGACCCTGGCACAACAAGTTCTGCAGCAGCACGTCCGGGTACCCCACTGTGCGTTTGCAAGCCTTGTTAATGAAAGGCTCCCATCTCTGGACCCCGAGCAAAGGATCCATGCAGAGCGGGTCATGCTCCAGGTCATGGATCAGACACGGGCGGGGACCCTGACTCCCGCCTCCAGTTTCCCTGCTGCCATTACACGGCCACCCGGCAACCTACAGGCCTGGCAGTATTATGGCCCTCCGCATTCCTCCCCTGGGCGGAGATCTGGCCGAGGACATTACACCACTCAGCGAAGCAGGGGTGGTTATTTTGCAAACCTAGGGCCCGACCCCAGCTTCCACCCTGATGAGCAATTTGGAGAGGAGCCACATTTCCACGATTTATAGTTTGTTTGTTTTTTTTTTTTTTTTTATTGTATGTTTTTTTTTTGCTTTGTGTATGGCCAACAAGAAAGTGTGCCTTTTTTTAATTTGGTTCCCCGAAAATGCTGGATGATTTTACTTTGTGTTATAGTGACCCTTTTTTTTGTCATACTAATGGACGGATGTCCCAAATTCTTGGTTTTGAAACTAAATTTTTTTATACACACTAGGTAAATATGTTGTCCGTGATTGTTGCATTCTGTGTTTTTCTGAGGGCATCATTGTTGGCCGTTCAGCATATATGCAAGATTCTGTAGGTCACACTACCTTCATATGTAGAGGGGCCTAATACTTAAATGTTGGGTCTTGACCAGTAGCCTTCACTAATTAGAGGTTCGCCCCAAACAACTCCGAGGTGGCCTTAACATCATTGTATTTTGGGACAACATTGTAAAGACTTATTGTGGGTGTAGTGGCCAGCAGTTATATCTCGACGGAGTGAACACCCATTGTTGGTGATGGGGTAAGGCCATTTCCAAAATATAATCATCCCTTTCCCTAAAAAGGATGTGTGTTTGCTTTGTGGACATAATGCATGCTCACAATGTGGAGCTTGTGTTGGAACATGGGTTTTTGACCCCTTCCTCTGGCTCAACCTGTTAAGGCTATGTGTTGACCTTGATGGGCTTAAAGTCTACGATTAACCTCCCAAAATCTGTAAATATATGTGTGCTTAGATCAAGGGAAACACATAAAGATTTTGCACAACATTTTATTGTAAATTCAAAATGTGGCATACCGTGCACACAAAGTACACCTTGATGTTGGAGTGTAGGAAGAACCCTACTCACTTGTGATGGGCCCAATGTTGGACACTATAAGAAAAGAGGCCAACGGGGTAGCCCCAACACACTCCCTATGGTCCAAATGTTGGACACTATAAGAAAAGAGGCCAACGGGGTAGCCCCAACACACTCCTATGGTCCAAATGTTGGACACTATAAGAAAAGAGGCCAACGGGGTAGCCCCAACACACTCCCTATGGTCCAAATGTTGGACACTATAAGAAAAGAGGCCAACGGGGTAGCCCCAACACACTCCCTATGGTCCAAAAGTTGGACACTATAGTGTGCGTACTGGTGGTCGCTGGTGCGGAAAACTTAGGGATGTATTTGTTATTTTCTCTTTTATTTGTGCATTTGTGTATGTGAGAAACATAAAACTTTTCTTTTCTCAATAAAAAATAATTATGACAAAAAACAATGCCAACATGGCAAGAAACCAGTTTTTGTGTCCAACATGGACAACAGTCCTTCAGGTCCGGATGGACCATTATAGTGTCCCATTCCCTCCCGCTCATGGGAGCCCACCATGTCCTTGCTGGAGGGCAGCCAGCATCTCCCGTAACCGGGCCAGCTCGTGTAGATGCCGCTCGTGGGCCGAGTGGAGCTGTCTGGCCCGGATCACATCCTCAAGAGTAGGGACACCTGTATTGTGATGAAGAACACTTTTACAAGCAAAAAGGCCATGGGACGGTTTTGTAAAGTTCAAATTAAACTATGCTACTTACCCTCGTGCTCGACATCCTCACCACTATCAAGGGTGGATGGGGAGGCACTCAGACTCCACCCGGCTGAGCCTGCATGTTCACCATCTGCACAAACATTTGAGAAACAAAACAATTTAGACCCTCCAAAAAAAAGGAGTGAAGATAAACACAACAATAACTCCAGTATGCAGGACGTATGCCCCACAAATACACACTTACCACCATAGTCAGTCCAGTCTGGGTCCATAGCATCCTGAGCCCTCTCCTCCTCCGCCTGTTGGGGAGCGCACCTCGTCCTCCGCCAGCTCGGGTGACATGGCCACCCCTGGGCTGGGCACAGAGCTGGAAATTGTGGGAGGTGGGGTAACGGCCGGGCTGGGGCTCTGTGGCCAGATCACGTGCCCTGGTGCAAAAGAGGCCAGGGCTTGACGGGGGCCCATCATCCCTCCAGGCTGCTTCTTGTTGCTCCAAGGCCTCCTGTTGCCATGGTGGGGATGGGAGGTCGTAATCCTCCTCCATCCAGTCCTCCGACCATGCAGCCTCAGCCACCTCCTCCTCCTCATTCCTCGGGGGCGAGGGTGTCCCTGCAGCCTGCTGGTGTGGTGGGTTCTCCGGGCCACCTGCGGGTGGGGCAGGGTGTCCATCTTCGAATGATGATTCCGCCGCCTCTGTATTTGGAAGCACAATGACAAAGTTTTTAGGAGAAAGGTTAAAAACATTGTTGTCTAACCTTTTGATTGTGTGCCTATTGTATTTCCCCCATTAACAAATATGGGACAAGGTCATGTTGGATGCATATACTCATGTCGTATGCATGTAATGTGGGTAGGACACAGTATGTTTAATGACAGGAGGGCCACTACACTGGCAAGATATGTTGGCCTGTGGGCAAACGCACCAACACATGGTCGGTGTATGTGTGTTGTATTTTTTGTTGGGCCAGTAGCCAATGGTGTTTGCTCCATGGCTGCATAGACCTTTTGCTCACGTACTATTGTTGTTATCGTTCAAACATCATGCTGTGTCTATATTGTCCCCTGTGTAGGGTGCAACATCTGTGGGGCAGTGTGTCATGTGTGTGCTTTAGATGGTCAATATTTTGTTTATCAACTTAGAAAATATAGAGTCAGGTTTGGCTAATTTCACACAAGGAGTTGGTACAAGCCGATTGTGTCGGATAAAAATCGGACAGCATCGGCCAGATTTTGGGCCCCATGCAGCCCTATGGCCATCGGCCCGAATTGGATGTGCACTAAATGGCATCCGATTTGGTCCAATCCTATTCTGTCTGTTTTTTGAATTGGTGCAACAATCGGAGCATGCTCAGATGTTTGACCCCCCCAAAAAAGCTGACCAAATCGGATTGGACCAAATCTGATGCCATTTAGTGCACAGCCGATATGGTCCCATGCCCATAGGGCTGCATGTGGCCAAATTCGGATCCGATGCAGTTGGATTTTTATCGGACACCATCGGCTTTGCAAATATTGCAGTGTGAAACCAGCATAACATGGGGCCCTATGGAGCAGGTTCTGAGGATACATAGGCTGTCTCCTTGTACCCGATTTTACTGTACTGAGCCTGCTCAGTACAGTAAAACTACTCCTAACTGGAAGGCCGGTGTTTATAAAATTTTAACAATTTATGCTCACCTCTCCCCGAGGCCCCGCCATTTCCCGCCGGTTCCCGCAGTCTCCCAGTTTCTGTGGTGTAACCTGCGGTCACGTGACTGTGACATCACCGCAGGTCCTGTACAGATGAAGAAGACCTCTGCAGAAAACAGGAGCCGGCGGGAACCGGCGTGGGCTCGGGGAGACGTGAGAAGAAAATGATTTTATTTATTAATTCCGGAGGACAGGGGAAAGGAGGGGAAGTACTGGGGGACATGAGGGGGCCACACAGGGAAGAAGAGGGGGGGACACAGGGGACATGAGGGGGTCACACAGGGGACGTGAGGGGGGACACACACAGGGGTGAACAGGGGGGACAAGAGGGGTGATGAGGGGTAAACACAGGGGTGATGAGGGGGAGCACCAGGGGAGAACAGCTGTGACAGTGACAGCAACTGATCCTGCCGAATGTCAGATCTGATGGCTATTTTGGATCCAACTGCAGGGATCAGTTAGATCTGATGCTGTCCAATTTATATCGGTCAGCATCGGTGGTTTCTAAATCGAAGTGTGAAAGTAGCCTTAGGCATAAATATAGTGAGGTTACGCCTGAGTCCAGCGTCACAATTTGTGCTACACATGACTTTGGCATATTCCTGTTTGGGTGTCAACCACCAGGCAATGCACATTGTTGTCACATCCACATGGTGGGTCCAAACACAGTTGACAAATGTTTGGTGATTAACATTAATTTGTGATTGGTCCTTTGCAAAATGTGCATCAATTCTCAGTCTGCAAATGTTATGTTTTTAGAGGCAGGTTTAATGCAGCATGGCAAGGGGAGGGAGTGTACAGTCCCCTGGACTATATGTCACCTGTACTCCCCAGTCCGTCCCCTTGCCATGCTGCCTGTGACCTGCAGTGAATTGCTTGAAAGATGCAGACTGAAAATTGTCACTCATTTTAGGTAATGATTATAATTTTGATGGACAACATTTAGGAGGTTGGACGACCAGGCCGAAGTGTAGGCCATGCCTCCAAATTAGGCTGAATATATGCAACCACATGGGCGGGGACAGGCGGGGACCACACTCTCCTTCTAATATGTTTTTATACATTGCTGTGTAGTTTGGTACATGTACATGTGCAGGTGTGTGTTTGGGGCCAACAATTACTCACCACGCAGCGTGGCAATCCGGGCACGGATGTCCAAAATGCGGGCCGGGCATTTATATTTAAGATCCGCGATCTTATGCTGGATTGCCTTCACCTCCCTCTCAACCCCCAGCTGGCGGAGCAGGGCCCGCTGGATCTTCCGCACAGTGCTGCGGTTGCGCAGCCTGGGGTGCCGGTGGGGGTGGTGGCCCCAATAATCCAACCGATCACAATGATCGATTAAGATCATGAGCTCCGCCTTCCCCCACGTGGCAGCGCGGTGTGTGCCGGCCATGACTGAGCTGCAATGTGCATGGGAGGAGCTAGCACCTTGCAGGCGGAATGAAACTGAAACCAACTTCGTCAGGACGGCCCCTTGCGTGACGTTACAAAACTTAAAGGCGCCCTACGCGGCGTGACACGGCAATAAACACTTCTGCGGCACCTACGGGACAATAACCCATGGGCGTGGCGTAACGCCGCGTTGTGTGTGCCGCATCTAGCAATATTGTTAGGGTGTATGGGAAGGTATCAGGCTCATTTACTACGCAGGTTGTTTTATCAGCTTGCCGAACTTGTGTGGGCCCGTAAATTGTAAATGACAATGTGTGATCGTGCAGACGACGCCTATGTGTGGTGCTGAAGACAGCTCTTCCAAAATGGCGCCCTGTGAAGAGAGCCAATGGGAACGCATGAGCTTCCACCAATGAGAGCTGATGTAGCGCCAGCCAATCCGAACGCATGAAGGTTAACAAATCACAACTGAGGAGGCGAGACACAGAGAAATTCCTGCCATGCCTACGTGCTAGATTTCAGCATCGCTCAGTTCACAAGGTCTACACGATATCGGTTGTTTAGACACGTCGATTCTGTTTATCTAATGACTCGACATCGTGTGATATGAGGTCCGGTTCTCATACCTTGATCTAACGATTTGATCATTTCTCGTTGGTCGTGTCGTGCAGTTACACGCATAGACATCGTTCGAGCGATGTCTAATCGGGCACGTTCAAGCGATATCTATCCATATATCGTTGCGTGTGACGGCCGCCTAAAAAGGATCAAAGATATTGTAAAAACTAACATTAAAAAAACCTCTTTTCATTTCTTTAAAAAACCCTTTAAAATTTTTTTTTCTTTATTAAAAATGTGGTTAAAACTTATGAATTAAATATTAATAAATATATTAATTTGGACCTATTACTATAGAAAATATGAAAACAAATATATATGTATATAAAAAATATTCATAAAGAAGGGAATTAAGATAAATTCTGATAACAGCAGTCAAACTGTATCAGCTTGGAAGTGGCTCATGAATAGGAAACAGGGGTACACATATGCAGGCTCCTCAGGTTCTATTCCCATTTATGATAAATTAAGGATATCAAAATTACATATGAGAAAAGATATTATAGATTTCTATAATAAACACATTCAATTCTATCTACAAGAGGCTCATGTGACAGAAAAAACCTTTACAAGATGTTAAAAGATTTTTCAGACTGCATTCTACAAAGAAACCACAAGATGGCACCAGGTGTAATGCTCAGTATAAGTTCCGGAGGCAGTTACTAATTTAAAACATTTAAAAACATTGTTTTAAAGGGTTTTTTAAAGAAATAAAAAGAGGTTTTTTTTATGTTAGTTTTTACAATATCTTTGATCCTTTTTACTCCAACGATTTTATAAATTTTTTAGATATATCCTTTATCCATTTATATTTATATTGGTGGTAATTTCTAGCATTCTCAGGGTTGGAACCCCTGTTTTATAGAGCCTCTTCACCAGAATACAATGTGGTGTATACCACTAAACACCTGAATATATATTCACTCTTGTGGAGTCCCAGGTTCCATATAAAGAAATGAGAAAGATATTTTATTTATTTATTTTTTATCACGGATATTGTTCTATCACTTATTTTTGCTTTTTCATGCATCATTTCTTTAAAATTTGATCAGGAATGCGCAGGCCATTATTTTATGAATGCAGTATGCACCCTAAAGTGTAACTTTGAATGGTGGTTCGGTTTTTTACAGAAATTGCGCCAAAATGTGGGGATCCTCCCATTTTGATGATGAAAATGACATCACTGATAAACAGAAGACACCCTGTTTTTTGTACAGCTTGGTGCTATAAAAACCCCACTGTATTGAGTAATGTAATATCCCTGAGGAAGGTGCCAGGTAGGGCGCCGAAACGCGTTGGAGGAAGGAGAATAAAAGCTTGGAAATCTGCTTGATGAAAATCTGACTCTTTGGTGAGTTTTTTGAGCCTGGAGCAGCGCGGACTGTGACACACCTTTATTCCCATCATCATTCAAGTACAGTTTGTATCATCTTCTCTTTCTTTTTAGGTCGAGGTATATAGGGGATGACTTCTTTTGGCTTTAAGTGTTCAGGACATTTCTTAAGATGGTCTCTAGAAACTGCTGCTGATGTCTCTCCCTTGTCTTTACTGATTAAGCAGAATTTCTTGTTATCAAAGTTAGAGGACAATACTCTATAGGGTTTTACTTCCCACTTGTCGTCAAGTTTATTTTTTCTTTATCTTTTTAGAACCATCTCTTCAGGTGTTAAGGGAGCAGCTGGTGGACTCTTGTTATAGTCTTTCTCTTGATTTCCTCTAATTTGGTTTAAGCTTTTTCTACGCACTCTTGTACCTTTTTGTACTGCTCTTGGCGCTTAGTGTCCCAATTAGCATTGGGTTAACTGGTTTTAGATATGACTATCCCCATCTCTAGATCAATTGGTAGTTTCCCAGGTCTCGCTCTCATCAAGTATGCTGGTGTGCAATTGGTTGAACGTACAGGGATGTTGTTGTACATGTCCACTAAGTCAGGCAACTTCGTCGGCCACATGCTTCTTTCTTCCAAGGGCAAGGTTTTC
The DNA here is from genome assembly GCA_033576535.1 of Allobates femoralis. Taxonomy (NCBI): domain Eukaryota; kingdom Metazoa; phylum Chordata; class Amphibia; order Anura; family Aromobatidae; genus Allobates; species Allobates femoralis. The sequence goes on along the minus strand of JARQOC010000002.1, from coordinate 292,974,899 downwards.
AAAAGGTCTATGACCACTTGGTTCATTTTGTCACACATGTCATTGGTCTGTTGGTGGTACAGTGTGGTTCGGATTTTCTTACAACCATAGAAGTTGCAAAACTCCTGGAACACTTCAGCTTCGAACACAGGACCTTGATTCATCAAGACTAGAGATGAGCGAGTACTAAAATGCTCGGGTGCTCGAAGCTCGGGCCGAGCATCCCAAGATACTCATGTACTCGGCCCGAGCACCGAGCCCAATATTATCCTATGGGAGACCCGAATATTTTTCTGGCATGACCCCGGCAGCATGGATAAACCCTAAAAATGTCACAAAAGTATCAGAACAGTGCTCAAATGACATGGGAACAGCATGGGGAAGACCCCTCTAAGCATTTCAGACTCCAAGGTCACTGCTGTGAACAATGTTGTCATAGTATTACGCCACTTTTACAGACTGTCAAGAAAACATTACAAAATGAAAACAAAATGGATTTTTCAGGAGAAAATATTAAGGGCTCATGCCCACTTGTGAGACAGAGTTCATGTATGTTAGTTTTTTGGATTACATGAGAGATTTTTTTTTTTTAAATTGTGTGGCACTCCAATGCCCCTGGGAAGAGACGTACACGAAGGACGCTTTAAATATTGTGCCCATTTTAAGGAAGTTTCTCTTTTGTAGTATTGCCCTTTGGCAGGGCAGCCAAAAATTGTGTTGCACTCTGATGCCCCTGGATAGAGACGTGCATGAGGGCCTCTTTAAATATTGTGCCCATTTTAAGGAACTTTGTCTTTTGTAGTATTGCCCTAGACAGGGCAGCCAAAAATTGGGAGGCACTTCAATGCCCCTGGATAGAGACGTGCATGAGGGCCTCTTTAAATATTGTGCCCATTTTAAGGAAGTTTGTCTTTTGTTGCATAGCCCTAGGCAGGGTAGCCAAAAATTGGGAGGCACCCCAATGCCCCTGGATAGAGATGTGCATGAGGGCCTCTTTAAATATTGTGCCCATTTTAAGGAAGTTTCTCTTTTGTAGTATTGCCCTTTGTCAGGGCAGCCAAAAATTGTGTGGCACTCTGATGCCCCTGGATAGAGACGTGCATGAGGGCCTCTTTAAATAATGTGCCCATTATAAGGAAGTGGGTCTTTTGTAGTATTGCCCTAGGCAGGGCTGTTAAACATTGGGAGGCACCCCAATGCCCCTGGAAAGAGACGTGCATGAAGGCCTCTTTAAATAATGTGCCCATTATAAGGAAGTGGGTCTTTTGTAGTATTGCCCTAGGCAGGCCTGACAAAGTTCCTTAAGGAAGTTTGTCTTTTGTTGCATTGCCCTAGGCAGGGTAGCCAAAAATTGGGAGGCACCCCAATGCCCCTGGATAGAGATGTGCATGAGGGCCTCTTTAAATATTGTGCCCATTTTAAGGAAGTTTCTCTTTTGTAGTATTGCCCTTTGTCAGGGCAGCCAAAATGCCCCTGGAAAGAAACATGGAGGAGAGCCTCTAAATATTCTTCCCATTACAAAGGAGCGGGTCTCCTGTACTTGTAATGCCCATTCTGTAAGCATGGACTAAAACATTTACCCCTGGGGAGTATACATGAAACTACTGCCTAACATTTGAATGGTTAGGGTCATCATCATCATAAATATGATGTAAAAAATTATGTTTTCGTGGCATTATGAACCACGGTCACACTGATCATATGATGGTGGCGGATGAGGAGAAGAAGGAGCAGTACAGCAAGTAGCCAAAGTCATGAAGTGTGTACCCATGTGTGGGTGTGCGGAGGTGCATGGCAAGTTACCGGCACAAAATTTAAATTCCGCTATCATTTGGTGGTGGTGTGGTGAAGTCAGGCCCATCTGTTCATCTTGATCAGAGTCAGCCTGTCAGCATTTTCAGTTGACAGGTGGGTGCTTTTATCAGTAATTATTCCACCTGTGGCACTAAAAACACGCTCTGACAAAACGCTAGCGGCACGGCAGGCCAGGACTTCCAAGGCATAGAGAGCCAATTCCTGCCACGTGTCCAGCTTCGATACCCAATAATTATAAGGCGCAGAGGAATCTAGGAGCACTTTTGTATGATCAGCAAGGTACTCCTTCAGCATCTTCGCAAACTTTGCAGTCCTTGTGACACCACCCCGCACCTCAAGGCCTGTGCTACGGGAGGTGCTGAGAAAACTGTCCCAGATCTTTGAGAGTATTCCCCTACCTCTGCTGGATTTGACTTGTGCCTCTCTCGGCCGGACGCCTTGGTTGTCCACCGAATCGTGACCTCTCCGCTAGCGTTTTCAGAAGGGAATTTTTTGACTAATTCCGCGACTATAGCCTTCTGGTACTGCAGCATTTTTGTAGACCTCTCCGCCTCGGGAATAAGAGAAATAAAGTTCTCCTTGTAGCGTGGGTCTAAAAGTGTCACCAACCAGTAATGAGAGTCCGCCAAGATGTTGATAACGCGACTGTCACGAGACAGGCAGCGTAACATAATGTCAGCCATATGCGCCAGACTGTTAACAGGCAAGACATCAGGGTCCTCACCAACAGCATGACTGTCCATGCTGGCCTCATCCTTCTCTTCCTCCTCCTCTCCCCTGTCTTCTGGCCATCCACGCTGAACCGGCGGTATGACAGTTGTGCATGTATTACCGTCAATTTCGCATGAAATTAGCTCTATTTCTTCATCCTCCTCCTCCTCGTCATAGTCCTCCAATGCACGTTGAGATGAGAGGAGGCTGGGCTGTGTATAATCACCCAGTACGGTGTCTTGCTCCAACTCATCGTGCTCCGCCTGCAATGCATCTTCTTTGATTTTGAGCAGAGAGCGTTTTAGAAGACAGAGAAGCAGGATGGTGACGCTAATGATGGCGTTATCGCCGCTCACCATCTTGGTGGAGTCCTTAAAGATTTGGAGGACAATACATATGTCGGACATCCATGTCCACTCCTGGAATTCCAACGTGTCAGGACATCACACACCAGTCTGTGAGCTGGAAGCTGCAAACGCCGCTGAAAGCCGGCAAGGGCGGCAGAAGCAGTAGGTGACTTTCTAAAATGGGCACACAGGCGGCGTACTTTGACGAGCAGATCCGACAGCTCCGGGTAGGATTTAAGAAACCGCTGAACTACAAGGTTGAGCACATGGGCCACGCATGGAACATGTGTCAGCTCACCTCAGAGCCGCCACCAGGTTCCGGACATTGTCACACACGACCATGCCTGGCTGTAGGTTGAGCGGTGTGAGCCAGTGATTTGCCTGCTGTTTCAGAGCTGTCCACAACTCCTGTCACCTACGCATATTAGCTTCAGCACAGCCTTTTGCTGCTTAGCTGAGTCAGTGCTGTAGTGCTTCCAGCTTGGGACTGGTGTGGAGAGTGAAGTGGAGGAGGAGGAGGCTTGAGAAGCATGACGTTCCGGAGCTGTATACTGTGGGTGAAACCCTGACTGAGTTAGGGCCTGCAATCCTTGGTGTCGGAAGGACGTGTTCCGTCCCAAGCTCAGACTGGGTCCCGGCTTCCAGAATATTAACCCAGTGTGCCGTCAGCGAGATGTTCCGGCTCCGCCCACAAGCACTTGTCAACGTGTCCATGGTTAGGTGGACTTTGCCTGAAACTGCGTTGTTAAGGGCACGCCTGATGTTTTGTGACACGTGCTTATGTAATGCGGGGATGGCACACCGGGAGAAATAGTGGCGGCTGGGGACCGAGTAACGTGGGACAGCAGCCGCCATCAGGTCGCGGAATACTTCCGTCTCCACTAGCCTAAAAGGCAACATTTTCATCGCGAGCAGTCGCGAAATGTGTGCATTTAGAACTGTGGCATGTGTGGCATTGGCAGCGTATTTGTGCCTGCGTTCCAAAGATTGGTGTATGGATAACTGAACGCTGCGCTGGGACAAGGACGTGGTTGATGATGGTGCTATTTCTGCTTGTGCAACTACAGGTGAAGGACAGGAGGCATCTTCGCATGCAGTATGGACAGGGAATTGTCTTGCACGCACAACAGTAGAAGACGCAGCGGTGTCACCCGCAGACACTGCTCCTGGACTCTGGTGTACATCCCACAAAGTCGGGTGCTTTGCTGACATGTGCCTGGTCATGCTGGTGGTGGTCAGGCTGCTAGCTTTAAAAAAACATGGAGATCCGCGGGCACCACCAATACATAAAGGGATCATCCACTATGTGTTAACCCAGACAGCAACGTTAAGAAAAAGCAACACATAACACCTTGGCGACACCTGTTTTAACTGGTTTTATTTTATAT